>JAVGVS010000637.1:130824-166878 GCA_032718565.1 Distichodus sexfasciatus | reverse complement strand
CACGCGCACACACACACACACACACGCGCGCACACGCGCACACGCACGCACGCACGCACACGCGCACACGCGCACACGCGCACACACACACACACACACACGCACACACACACACACACGCACACACACACACGCACACACACTTGTACAGCTCTCTTTGTGGGACAGGGTTATCCATAGACTCCCATAATAACTAGAGGTGTATGATTCTAACCCATAACCTCAGTAGCCACATGCACATTGTTTACCTCCTTTAGTTTCATTAATAAAACATGAACATTTACTATAAAGCCATTTCTCCTCATGACGACCTCTCACACGTCCCCACAACGCCATCAAACACCAATAAAAGTGATTTTACGGGACAGACAGGCCCAAAAAGGTCCCCACAACACACACACACACACACACACACACACAGCATGGACGGACTATCACTCTCCTGACCAGACATTTACTACAATACACACACCTGATGTAGGTAAAGTGGATGTCCTGCAACCTTCCTGTCTCTGACTGACACGTCTCTTTGACGATACTGACAATCTCCATCAGCATCACTGTGGTCCAGTCCCAGATCATTGTGTGTGTGTGTGTGTTTACAGCAGCCTGGACCTAAGTTACACTTGTGTGTGTGTGTGTGTGGTTTACAATCTCTTCAACTGTGTGTGAGCCAGAGAGAGAGAGGATGGAGCGTTGCCGTGGGTTACCACTCCATCACCGAGCTGCTCTTCAGAAACACAGTGAGGAGTGTGTGTGTTGACAGTAGGGGTTAGAGTGTGTAGGTGGTGTACTGCAGAGAGAAGGAGAAAGAGAGAAATGGAGAGACTGAGTGTGTGATAGAAAGAGAGAAAGTGAAGAAGAACTAGAGAGTTGGAGAGAAGGAGAAGGTACCAGAATAAACAAGGAAAGAAAGGTGGGAGGTGGGGTAGAGGCGGGGATCGGTGGACGTGGGGTGGAGACGGGGATGGGCAGAGGAGGGGTGGAGGCGTGTAGATGAAGATGTAGATCATAAGTTTTTCATGTCTGGTTGAGGTCAGGACTGAATGATATTTGAGTGGCTTTTCACGATGTGATGATGTTAAATCAGCATGTGATATTGTCTCATATTGATCTCCTGAATGTAATCAAATGGAAATCATCTTTGTCTGTTGAATGTATCTAATATAGTCTGGAGATGGAACTTCACACTGCTGCTGAAATGGGCTGGAAGTTGGAGTTGGAGTTAGAACCTCAACATTCTCAATACACACATGTGGTACATAGCAGCTGTGGAGCCAAAACAGGCCATAATCGACTAATCAGATGCTCTGTGTGTGTGTGTGTGTGTGTGAAAGCTGAGCAGAGCAAAGCAGTCCAAGTAAGTGCTGAAATGTTATGTGGAAATCCGCCTACAGAGCAATCTGTCCAGTCCTGAGAGATGAAGAGAGAGATGAAGAGAGAAACAGATATCATATATATATATAGTAGAGACGCACGATAAGGGCGTTATTAGCTGATGCCAATATTCTATATTATAAATATAAATGAGGAAGACAGAGTTGAGGACATTAAATCAAGATATCCTCCTCTCCCGAGTTCCACTGCGCACTCAGAATTTTGGCACAAAAGCAACACCATAGTTTTGACATTTCTAACACAGCACCAAGTCAAGTGAGTGTGAGAGCAGAGTGGAGCGAGGACCGAGCATTTCCAGCGTAGTGCACAACATGTTAAGAAAAAGTCACTTCCCACTCTATGTAGTGTACCAAGTCAAATAGGGTGCGTGTGACTCTCCATGTGCACTACCTAGTGTGTAGAGAGCCGTTAAGCTACAACCCTGGCTATTTCCTGAGATGCATACTACCACATAGAAGAGTATGATAACAGCAGCTTACCTACCATACTATTAAGTTCAGTAGTACACGGCTCGGGACACGGCCCATGTGTGAGCTCACGCTCGCTAAGTGAAGCAGACATGTTGAGCACGTAAAGACGAGAGATTTTTCTGGTGGTCTGTACGGGATCTGATAGAGAGATGGAGTGTGAGTGTTAGAGTGGAATATGAAGTGAACTCTGTAGAAGAATAAGGCTTCATGTGCACAGCTGACCTTTATAACTCTATAACTCCACCCCCTTTACCATAAACCCCGCCCCCTCACATCACCTCACCCCGTCACTGCCGTTATATATCAGATATATGCATTTATTTTGATATAAGACGTACTAAGCTATGAACTCACTCTCACGGCGTAGTGAAGCAGACTTGTAGTGGTTACTGTGAGCCTGCTTATTGTCCAACATGTTTATGCAGAGCTATCAGAGAGAGAGTGTGGAGAGAGAGAGAGAGGGAGCGCAGGGGAGGAGAGAGAGAGAGAGAGAGAATAGAGCGTGTGGTAAGGAGAAGTGGGCAGAGTCTGGGGCGGGGCTTCCTGTCGGGGTCGGCGTGAGAGCTCTAACGGCTGCGCTGGTGGAAGTTGCAACTCTGCGAGAAGAGAAGGGACGCGCGTGACAGAACCACGATCAACAGAGTGTTGGTGTTGGGCTGAGCCGTGTGGAGCCGTGTGGAGCCGTGTGGAGCCGTACTGAGTTCTCTCTGCGTGTTGGGGATCGGAGCAGCGGCAGCCGGACGAGAGGACATCATGTCACGAGTCACCGACCTGTCCAAAGTTCGGCAGGAGAGAATAAGGGAGATCAACCTGCGGGTAAGAACACTGAGAGAGAGAGAGAGAGAGGGACGGGGGAGAGACAGAAGGGAAAGAGAGTTGGGGGAGAGAGTGGAGCAGAGAGAGAGAGTGGGAGAGAGTGAGAGGAAGTAGGAAAGTATGTGTTATTAGTGATATGGAGTGTGATATGTGATGTTCACGGTGGTTATTAAACACGGCTGCTGCTTCATGTCTGTCATCTGCACTAACTACAACACAACTCTGTGTAGGTGGAGCTGAGAGGCAGCCTGGAAAAGCTCAGTGTGAGTGTGTGTGTGTGTGTTGTGTGTGTGTGTGTGTGTGTGGTATGTGTGTGTGTGTGTGTGTGTGTGTATGGTGTGTGTGTGTGTGTGTATGAGTGTGTGTGTGTGTGTGTGTATGGTGTGTGTGTGTGTGTGCTGAGTGTGTGTGTGTGTGTGTGTGTGTGTGTATGAGTGTGTGTGTGTGTGTGTATGAGTGTGTGTGTGTGTGTATGGTGTGTGTGTGTGTATGGTGTGTGTGTGTGTGTGTGTATGGTGTGTGTGTGTGTGTGTGTGTGTGTATGAGTGTGTGTGTGTGTGTGTGTGTGTGTGAGTGTGTGTGTGTGTGTGTGTGTGAGTGTGTGTGTGTGTATGGTGTGTGTGTGTGTGTGGGTGTGTGTGTGTGTGTGAGTGTGTGTGTGTGTGTGTGTGTGTGTGTATGTGTCTGTGTGTGTGTGTGTGTGTATGAGTGTGTGTATGAGTGTGTGTGTGTGTGTGTGTATGAGTGTGTGTGTGTGTGTGTGTGTATGGTGTGTGTGTGTGTGTGTATGAGGTGTGTGTGTGTGTGTGTGTGTGTGTGCCTGTTGAATCTGGACTCAGGAAGAGAGAACCAGAATAAGTGGTTGCCATAGAAATAATATTAGGCTGCACTTTTAGCAGCATCAGGACAGAGATACAGCTCAGTAGCAGTGCCATCACATTCATTACATCACCACCTTCATCATCATCACCACCTTCATTACCATCATCACCATCACATTCATTACATCATCACCACAACACACCATTTCATCACCCCCACCACCATCACCATCACCTTCATCACCACCTTCCATCCTATCACCTACATCATCATCCTCATCACTACCTTCCACCCCATCACCTACATCCTCATCATCCTCATCACCACCTTAATTACCATCATCATCATCACCATAACACCACCTTCATCACCACCTTCCACCCCATCATCTACATCCTCATCATCCTCATCACCACCTTCATTGCCGTCATCATCACCATAACACCACCTTCATCACCACCTTCACTCTCAGTGTCACCTTCATCATCACTATCACTTCCTTCACCGCCATCATCATCATCATCATCATCATCATCATCACCGGCACCAGTGTGTGTGTGTATGTGTGTTGCCGCTCCCAGCAGGCTGCTGTATTGAGGCCATGGGGCTACTTTAGGCCAGACTAAATGTGGAGATCACACTGATTAAACTGGAGCAGTGATGCCCATCACTCTTCCTCTCACACACACACACATCATCATATCATCATCATACACCCTCTGGAGAGCGCACCTCAATCCGCGGTTCATCTCTTCACGTGTCTTCACATTAAACCCCAAATCCAAAAGCACCGTGTTTTTCAAGATTAGCTTCTGGATCTAAAAGGGATGAACCAATAACAAGCTGATGCCTGGTAGTGTAACGGGTAGAGGGTTCACCTCACCCAGCTTTGAATCCCGGCACTGCTTAAGGTACCACTGAGGTACTCATGAGCAAGGTACCGTCCCCAAGAACTGCTCTCCGGGCACTGTCCATGTCAGCTGTCCACTGCTCCTTTACAGATGTGTCGAACGCAGAGCTCACATGTGGCTGCGGTGCACCGAGTGGCGTGGCGTGTTCACGATGACGAATAATCACTCACTGATCTTCCGCTCTGTGCTGAAACGAAAAGGGTGGCAGGACGTAGGTGGGGACGCTTGCTGTGTCCAGGTGGAAGTGTCCCTTTAATAAGCAGCTCCTACTGGCTCTGGCTCAGGGAGCAGCTCAGATGGGTAGAGCTCATATCTGGGCACAACGTCTACTAACACACTCTGGAATTCTCACCCTGCTACACACACACACACACACAAACACACACAAACACACACAAACACAAACACAAACACACACACACACAAACACACACAAACACACACACACACACACACACTCTACAACCTCACAGCAGCTTGTGCAGGAGCAGTGTTACATGTTTTAGGTGATAAGTTTAGGATGTTCAAACTGGTTGCGGTATTCAGTGGGACTTTCTGTTCTCTCTCACACATACACACACACACACTTTCGGTTCACTCTGAACTATCTTCTGGCAGGATTTTTGCTGCCCGTTTCCACCCCCGTGCCTACGTTCCCATGGCAACTGGTCGCTGTGTGTGTGTGTGTGTTGGATCAGAAAAAGGAAGTGCTCTCTCTTCTGTTTCCTGTTCACCATGTCAAAAGAGCAAAACTGCTGAAAAACAAGAGGAACAAGTGTCCAGAACAGACAGGGAGATTCTGCTCACCTTCACGTCAGCAGACAGACTGTGTTTCTGTGTGTGTGTGTGTGTGTGTGTGTGTGTGTGTTTTCGTGTGTGTGTTTCTGTCATTTCTGAACTTCAGCATAAAGCATTCACGTCTACATTTACAGATCAGCTGCATCATCTAGAGCTTCCTCCATTCTCTCATGACAGGAAGTGTCACTGCAGTAACTTTAAGGGGTTAAGGGTCACGCCCAGGGGCTCAGTGGTGGTAGATTTTGGGGCAGTTGGTAGTGTAACCGTTATGGAGTCATTTCGAGTCCCAGACCGGTTAAAGGTACCACTGAGGTACTCATGAGCAAAGTACCGTCCTCAAGCACTGCTCCCCAGCACTGCCAAAAAGCCTCATGGATGGGTTGAAAGCAGAGCAGTGCTTGAGGACGGTACCTTAATCATGAGTACCTCAGTGGTACCTTTTACCGGTGTGGGATTTAAACCACAGGGTGAACACCCTAACCGTCACACCGCCAACGCTGCCCCATTTGAACTGAGATGTTGTGTCAGATGTGGGATGTGTGCTGGAGATCTGCGTTCGTGTTGGTTTCTGTGTGTGAGAGACAGAGCGTGTGACCTTTCCTGCTGCTGGGTGTAAAGTGTGTTAATCTGCATTTGCAGTGCGTTGAGGCTGGATCAGTGCAAACTGAACTGAGTTCTTCATCTGCAGAGACACGCGAGACCTTTTCAGATGTGATGCCTCATGAGCAGTGTGTGATGAAGATGAAGGCGGGGAAGCAGGGGCTGATGGGAAGTCAAGTTGCTGTGAGAGTAAGAGACAGGAGGATGAACAATGTGTCACATGTTCATATGTGACCCTCCACGGCAAAACCAGTCGCTTGTCGCAACGGAGGTTTCCGAGAAAAACGAGCGTTTATGTTGCGTGGGGTAAAATGTTGGATTTTTAGTTTTTAGTGTTTGAAACAGTGGAAGGTCTATACTGTACTGTTGTGAATAAATTTGGCTGAAAAACTCACCCTTTCCATCCTAAAAATGTGACTTTCTTGAGGTGAGGAATTCAATTCCAGCAGAATGTTAGAAGTTTGTGTTTTGACCGCTCTACTTCAATATTTACGCTAAATCCACTGGTTGACTAGCGTGAAGATATTTCTCCGGAATCCATCTCCGTCTCCCGAGTTCAGTTAACCTAACGCAGGTAGGCTATCCGTGTGGCTGTGAATGCAGCGTAGGCTAGCGTAAATACAAACGTAGCCGCGACCGCACCAAGCGTCTGTGAGTGCTACGGCGATAGTCAACTTCGACGACAGATTTCTCCGTTTCTCACTTGGCGTGACAGGAGAAACCCGACTCCTTTGAATGTTGATATCTCAGTCATATGTCGTCCCATTCATTCCATATAGGTATCGTTTTGAAGCTTGATTTATGCCCTTTCATGAAAACATAACTCAATTTTGAAAATTTGCAACAAGCGACTGGAGGAGTCACATATTTGATAAAGCAGATTGCTGGCTCGCTGGCGGTGGATCTACATTCAGGACGTGTTTAGAAGACTCTCTCATCCACAGCAACTTCCAGCTTCCCATTTTGGGCAGGGAACTGTCTCCATGGAGCAGCTCAGGGTTGAGGGTCATGCTCAGGGGTCCAGCAGTGGTAGTGCAGGAGGTAGGACAGAGCTGGACCTGTTGGTAGAACTGTGCAATTAATCAAAAAAAATGAATCAGAATCATCATTGAGTAGGGCTGGGTTCAAAAAATCGATTCACCGATCAATATTGTTTCTCGTTCGAAAAATACGATATGGATTAAAAAATTCGAGGATCGATCTTTTCCTGTGGCTATGCACTACTTCTCGCGACCGCGCAAGGAGAGCTATAAAAACGTGAGACCGGCGAAACCCAAACCAAATAGAGCCGTGGCTGAAGCTGCTCCGCTCAAATCACCGTCTGGCCTAAAGGCCGATGTTTGGCAACACTTCGGTTTTAAAACAAGTTATTTTAAAACCAAGCAAAACTAGTATTGACGCAAAGAAATCTCTAAATAAATCCATATCGAATCGAATCGAGAATTGAATCGGATCATGACCTTGTGAATCGGAATCGAATCGATTCAGGAAATCAGCAACGATACCCAGCCCTATCATTGAGTGAATGATAACCATGTGAAGTGTTGGGTTAATCATGATGTTGGTGTGATGTGGTATCGCCCAGCCCTGCTGCCAGCACAACACGCAATAACACACACTGTGGTTCATGCTGAAGAATGTGCCAATTGAACCAGAAATTAATGAACAGTTTAAGTAATAGAAACATCACTAGAAACTCAATCTAAAAAATAAACTGAGGCAGAATGAGACTCTACGTCACATACATATACATATAGAAACGATACAGAGAAATATCCCAAAATTAGCATGTACTGGATATAAACAGTACCTTTAAAGAGTAACCAGTGATTTTAGTGACTTTAATCACTTTTTAATCACTAAAATCACTTTTCCACCAGCTGCTGCTCTCAGGCCAGGTCTAATGCTGCGTTCAATGGCAAACGGGAGCAAGGAAGTTCCAACCCCTGATTAGGATGAACACAAAGAGAGCGTGTCCTGATGTGGGAATTCATGCAAGCTCTCAACCCCGACTTCCGTATTTCACCTCCTCTCCCATGTGACATGTAATAAACACTACGTAATTGCTGAGTGTAGTGGTGAATGACCATAACCTGCAAATATACACACTTAGTGTGTCCAGTTTATAGTGTGAATGTCTTTGAGGACCAGCATTTCTCAGATATTAGATATATACTTGGATTATATACATATAACACAAATTATACAGGCTGATTAAACAGGACTGAAACACACAGCCGCTCACTAGACTACACAGACGGTCTGCTTTTCTATTCAGGGAGACTCGAGAGCAGCGGTGACGCAGTCTGACGGGATCTGGAGCACTTTATTGGGGCGGTTGGTGGTGTAACGGTTAGGGCGCACGTCCCGTCATCAGAAGGTCGAATCCCAGAACCGATAAAGGTACCACTGAGGTACTCATGAGCAAGGTACCGTCCCCAAGCACTGCTCCCCGGTGCTGCTCTGCAGCTGCCCACGCCACCTTCTCGGATGGGTCAGACGCAGAGCTCACGTGTGGTTGTGGTGCAGTGTGTGCTGTGCTGTGTTCACAATCACAAATAATCACTCTCTCACTTGACTGATCGAGACCCTTATCCCCGGGTCACTGTGACGGGGAGGTGGAGGTTGCTGTGGATAAGAGTGTCTGCTGAATGTTGTAGGTGTGGGTGTGTGGGTGGAGTTCCCTTTGAAACAGTTCTACAGGACGGTGCACTTCCTGCTGATACTGGTCTGGGGTGTGGGGCACCGGCGATGATTCAGAACAGTGTGTTGCAGTGTGTAGGATGGAGGTAATGATGATGATGATGATGTGTGTGTGTTTGTGGTTGGTGAGGACCGGTCCCCACATGGAGAAATGATTTTATACAGCATGTGCATGTTTCCCTCCCTGACCGTTACACCACCAACTGCCCATAACTACGTCTAGTCATTACGGGAGTGTGTGTGTGTGTGTGTCTCGATAGTGATGGTGTATCTGCTCAGGACAGCAGGACCTGATGAAGGTGTGTGTGTGTGTGTGTACCAGAACAAGGAGAAGGAGCGTGAGCGAGAGCGGGAGCGGGAGGCGAGGGAGAGGGAGGCGCGCTACAGCAACGGTCATCTCTTCACCTCACTGACCGTCAGCAGCACCACACTCTGCTCCGCCTGCAACAAGAGCATCACCGCCAAGGAGGCACTCAGCTGTCCCAGTGAGTTACACACACACACACACACACCTACACACACCTCACACACCTTGCACACACTTGCGTCTAGGTGTTTAACGGGGTCCAGCGGTCATACGCGTGTCAGTCTCACAGATTAAGATATGAAGGTGATGGAGGAATGTGATGTGAAGACATGTTGATGTAGTGCTGATAGAGGTTATCACACGTTCATACACTTCACCCTGTCACACTCACCACACTGCTGCATCACACACCCTTTTCCTGTTTCACACACACACACACACTCCTCTCTCTTCCTCATTTCATCTCTGCACTATTTATACAGTATGAGTTCATCCGTGATAACGCACTCACACACACTTGCTGTGGGTTCTGTGCTGCTGATTGCAGTGTGTGTGTGTGGGTGTTGACACATGTAGCTTCCTGCCTTTGTGCACCGTAACAGGCGACAGAGAGCCAAGTCCCACAAGTGAGTGCTGTGAGGTGTAGAAGCAGTAAAAATATAAATCTCTTCCTCCAGGAGTGCTCAGGTGAAGTGGATCTGAGGACAGTACAGGTGTAACATCTACATCCATGAAGTGATCACAGAGCATCAGTCTAACATCCAAACATCAACCAGACAACATGCATCTTACACAGCAGCTCTGTTTTAATGAAGAACGCTGCTGTTCATTTATCACTCTGCTGGAGCTGAGGAGCACAGTTGTCTGCTTAGGTGAGGTGAGGTGAAGTTAGATGAGATGAGGTGAGGTAAAGTAAGGTGAGATTAGGTGCAGTGACGTGAGCTAAGGTGAGGTGATGTGGGTGAGGTGAGGGAAGACGAGGTTTGGTGGACCAGTTGAGGTGAGGTGAGAGAGCCCGGATTTCTTGAGCTTTAAAAACAGGAAGTGGACTGGCTCTGATATAATGAGTTGAGCAGACACACTGCAGCGTAGTAACCGCTGTGACCAGACCAGCTGACGTCTCCACGTCTCACAGGGACAGGGTTTATGAAGTCTGGTGGATCTGTTGATTTTGGACTGATGTGATGTGTGGATGTAAACTGATGTATTGTTACACACCTTAGAGTGGGTCATGACTGCAGTGAGGGTGTGTGTGTGTGTGTGTTGGTGTTTTATAAGCGTGTGGTAGAGACGAGGTGAAGAGCGCATGCATGAGCTCATTCTTCCTTCTCATTTCTCTCTCTGGTTTCAGCCTGCAATGTCACCATCCACAACCGCTGCAGAGACGCACTGCCCAACTGTGCCAAGATGAAACAGCGGGTAAGAAGACAGCGCATACTCAAACGCACCAGGGGGCGGAGTCACACCGGCGTCACATGACCCTAAACCAGGGGGTGGAGTCACACAGGCATCACATGACCCTAAACCACACCGGGGGTGGAGTCACACAGAGATCACATGACCCTAAACTACACCAGTGGGCAGAGACACCCCTGCATCACATGCAGTGTTGGGGAGTGACGGAATACATGCACCGGCGTTACGTATTTAGAATACAAAATATGAGTAAGTGTATTCCGTTACAGTTAGCGTTTAAATAGGTGATAATTAGAATACAGTTACTTTGTTGAAATAAATGGATTACACGGCGGTCTTTTCCTGGTTCATATGTTAGGCTATCCCCTCTCTATCCCCTCTCTATCCCCTCTATCCCCTCTCTATCCCCTCTCTCATTTTGGTAAGTAGCACCCTCGACGCGGGCGCGCGCATTTGATGACTTCCGCCTTTATACGAACTACCGTCGTCCATAAACATTAACGTTCAATTCGTTCCTACACTCTGTTAACGCCAATGAGATGAGGGCAAAATTACTCATATTCTTAAAAATAACAAACCTTACACAAACCTGTAAACAATAACTTTAACACAACAATAATTTTAGATTTTGGATCCAGGCATATTTTTATTTCTTCAAGTGACTTTAGTGAGCAAATGATTTTATTAGTGAGTGTTGTTCATAACAGGCCTCTCTAGATTCAGTTTGTTTTTTCAAACAGTGACATTTTTAATGACCGTAAACATGTGAAAGGTGTTGCTTGATATATCATATGTTTATGTATAATACAAAATGCTACTTCCTACCAGAATAGATACTTGAATTTTAGTCATGATTTCAGTAAGTACAGCATGGCCTTAAACAATAATCCATTACACTAGCCAGGTAAATGTGTGCAGTTTGCGTGGAATTAAATAGCTAGTGGATTGTGCACATATAATACTGGTAAAATATTTATTTCAAAGCTTTATGAAAAATACGACACATTTCGCCGTTTTTGTTCACTGTTTTTTGTGTAGGGTTTTTTTATTTTTAAGAATATGAGTAATTTTGCCCTCATCTCATTGGCATTAACAGAGTGTATGAACGAATTGAACGTTAATGTTTATGGACAGTAGTTCGTATAAAGGCCGAAGTCATCAAATGCGTGCGCCCGCGTCGGGGGTGCTTCTCGCGGCAGGGGTCCCGATTTCAGCACGACACCTGTCACCCAAACAAACACGCAATAAGAGGCTCTAATATAAGCGTCCTGTTAATGTTGGTGGTCAGTTACACAGTGGACCCGGAGCCAGCACAACAGAGCCAGCAGTGCCCAGGCAGGAATGAATTTCTTACTCGCAAATTTCCTCTTTCCTCCTCTACCTACAGTAAATATATTGTCTGTTCAGGGAGATTTGGGCTTAACAGCCAATTAGTAGAGAAAAACAAACAAGAATGTGCAGGATGTGATTGCTACATTCATGTGGTTGTAAAAAGCATGACGATGTATTAAGTAATCCAAAGTATTCAGAATACGGTACTCACATTGAGTAACTTAACGGAATACGTTACAAACTACATTTTGGGGCATGTATTCTGTAATCTGTAGTGGAATACATTTTAAAAGTAACCTTCCCAACACTGATCACATGACTCTAAACCACACCAGGGGCGGAGCCACACAGAGATCACATGACGCTAAACCAGTTCACCAGTTTTTCTTAATAAAACGTGTTTTGTGGTGACGCTTGTTATTGTGAGCATGAGTGTGAGTTGTGTGTCGTTGCCGGTGGTAACGCAGGTGTAATTTGTGTTGTCACAGCAGCAGAAGTTGGCTCTGATGAGGAACAGTTCGGTGTATGGTGGGACGGTGACGCTGCGCAACAAGAGTGAGTGTGTGTTCATCTGAACCCATTTTAATTACATAATCAACAGCAGCTAAATTACACTTTCCAAGAGGGTGTGGGTTCAAGTCCTACTTCCAGCACTACCACCACTGGACCCCTGAGCAAGACCCTTATGGCACCTTGCTCATGAGTACCTCAGGGGTACCTTTACCAGTCCGGGACTTAAACCGGCGACCTTCCTGGTGCTGCTCGTTCAGGTAGTAGCCGCTCGTCTGTTTTTTTGCGTGGTTGCAGCTCACCTGAAGGAACGTCCGAGTTCGGCCATCTACCCGTCCGACAGCCTGCGCTCGTCCCTGCTGGGCTCCCGGCGCGCTCGCTCCTCCCTGCTGCTGTCCAAGAGCGTCTCCACCAACAACATCGCCGCGTGAGTCTCACCTCGCCGCCGCACCTCCGCACAAGCCACACCCACCTTCCCATAACCCGTGGACGCCCAGCTGTGTGTGGTTATGTAGCAGAGCCCCCTCACCTCCCTCATACCGCTGCAGTCCCAAACGCAGCGCTCCACTCCCGTTGCTCGCCCTCATGCGTAGTGTGTTTTTACCGCATTAGTGTGTGTGTGTGTTGATGTTTATGTCTCTGCACATGATTTCATACGTTATTGATAGTTATTTCTTTCCTTCGTGCCTGCAACTCATTTGATGTTGTTGTTTTGTTTTCTGTTATCGTGTGTATTGACGCATGCCCATGTGGGGGTGCATGTGTGTGCAACCGTGTCTGTGTGCATGCACATGGTGTGTGTGTAGGAATCTAAGTGATGACTCTCCCTTGGGGCTGCGCAGGATCTTATCTCAGTCCACAGACTCTCTCAACTTCAAGAGCAGAACCTTGTCCATGGAGTCACTCAACGACGAAGGTAAGACACAAGCACGCACACACACACGCAAATGAGAGGACAGGTTCAGGAGGGTTGACGCTCCTGCTGTGTGTGTGTGTGTGTGTGTGTGTGTACAGGAGATGTGTATTATGCCTCGGTGTTGGAGGAGCTGGAGCAGGAAGGGCGGGGCTTCGAGGCTGATTCGTGGAGCATGGCGGTTGACTCCGCCTACCTGCAGACTCACCGCAAAGACATCATCAAGAGGCAGGACGTCATCTACGGTGAGATGGAGACGCCACACACTCACCTACGCACCTCACCACACACACACACACACACACACACAAGATGTAATGTAGAGAGTTGCAGTAGTCCAGCTTAGAGATGACCAGCGACTGGACAAGTAGTGGAGTAGTGTCAGTGGTGAGAAAGAGATGGATTCTCAGTGGAAAGGTTGTCAGTGTGTAAAGAGAACAGCAGTTGATCATCCAGAGTCACACCAAGATTTCTTGTCGTCTTCGAGGGGACGATAACAGAGTTGGGATTTGGTGACGGTTGTAGAAGATGTAGAAGAACTGGTCGTATTGACATTCAGCTTGAGCTGGTGGAACAGGAGATGTCACCCACTCTTTCTGGAATGCAGGTTGCACAAGAGAGATTAAGTTGAGTGTCGTCTGCGTAACAGTGGTAGTAGAAGCCGTGTGAGGCTATAACCTCCCTGAAGGAACCAGAGAATAAAGAACAGAAAAGGGGTCCAAGGATCGAACTCTGAGTGAACCCTGCACTCCTGACCAGTGGTCACCAGTGGTCAGTCTTCACATGGCAGACTGGGAACCTCACCATGCTTCCAGTAGTGTCTGGCTGGTGCCAGGCTGTACCTGATGTGCCAGGGTAGGAGAGAGTAGCCAGGAGGATCTGATGGTTGGAAGACGTGAAGTGATCAGGAACAGGACGTTGTTCTGGATAAGAGAGTCTGAGAAAGGGCAGGTGAATGTCATACAACCGTGTGTGTGTGTGTGTGTGTGTGTGTAGAACTGATCCAGACGGAACTGCACCACGTGCGGACGCTGCGCATCATGGAGGGTGTGTTGAGGCGAGGCATGCTGGAGGAGGTGCAGCTGGAGCCCGGTGTAGTCCACGCCCTGTTCCCCTGCCTGGAGCGCCTGCTGCTGCTGCACACACGCTTCCTCACACAGCTGCTGTCACGACGACACTCCTGCCTCCAAGCACACTCCTCACACAACTTCACCATACAGCGCATCAGCGACCTCCTGCTGCAACAGGTACGCACACTCCTCACACACACACCTCACACACTCCTCACACACACACCTCACACACACCTCACACACACCTCACACACACACCTCACACACACACCTCACACACACCACACCCCACACACACACCCTCACACACACCACACACACCCCACACACACCCCCACACACCCACACACACACACCCCCACACACACACCCCACACACACCCCACACACTGCTCACACCCCACACACACACCACACCCCCACACACACACACACACCCCCACACACACCCCACACCCTCACACACACCCCCACACACACACCCCACACACACACCCTTCACACACCCTCACACACACCTCACACAACACACCCCACACACACCCCACACACACCTCACACACACACCCCACACACACCCCACACACACCCCACACACACGCACACACACACACCCCACACACACACCTCACACACACACTCCCCACACACACTGCCCACACTCCTCACACACACACCCCCACACACTCCCCACACACACACCTCACACACACCCTCACATTAATTCTCACACAATCTCACCATACAGCGGTCAGCGACCCTCCTGCTGCAACAGGCACACACCCTCACACACACCTCACACACACACACCCTCACACACACACCCCACACACACCCCACACACACCCACACACACACCCCACACACACACCCTCACACACACACCCCACACACCCCACACACCCCACACCCCACACACACACCCCACACACTCCCCACACACACACCCTCACACACACACTCACACACACACCTCACACAGCCCAAACAGACACACACCCTCACACACACACCTCACACACACACTCCTCACACACACACCCCACACACTCCCCACACACACCTCACACACACCCCACACACACCCCTCACACACCCCACACACCCCACTCATACAGCGATCAGCGACCTCCCTCATGCTGCAACAGGTACGCACACCCACACACCCACCCCGACACACACACACCCCGACACACACACCCACACACACACCCACACACACACCCACCCCGACACACCCCACACACACCCCCACACACATGCCCCACACACACCCCACACACACCTCACACACACACACCCCACACACCTCACACACACACCCCACACACACACCCCACACACTCCCTCACACACACCTCACACACACCCCACACACACACCTCACACACACACCCTCACACACACACACACACACACCTCACACACACACCTCACACACCTCACACACACACCTCACACACACACCTCACACACACCTCACACACTCCTCACACAACTTCACCATACAGCGCATCAGCGACCTCCTGCTGCAACAGGCACGCACACCCCCACACACCCCACACACACACCCCACACACACACTCCTCACACACACCCCACACACACACCACACACCTCACACACACACCTCACACACACCTCCACACACCTCACACACACACCTCACACACTCCTCACACAACTTCACCATACAGCGCATCAGCGACCTCCTGCTGCAACAGGTACGCACACTCCTCACACACACACACACCCCACACACCCCACACACACCCCTGGCCATTCCCCACACACACACCCCACACACACACCACACACACCTCACACACTCCACACACACACCCTCACACACACTGCTCACACTCCATCACACACACACCGCTCACACCCCACACACCTCACACACACCGCTCACACACCTCACACACACACCCCACACACCTCACACACACACACCTCACACACACACCCCACACACACACTCACACACACCTCACACACCTCACACAACTTCACCCATACAGTGAGATCACGGACTCTCCATGCAACACAGGCACACACCCCTCACACACACTCCTCACACACACACCCCACACACACCCTCACACACTCCTCACACACTCCTCACACACACACCCTCACACACACCCCACACACACTCCCCACACACACCCTCACACACACCTCACACACACTCCTCACACACACACCCTCACACACACACACACCTCACACACCTCACACACACCCCACACACACCCTCACACACACACCTCCCCACACACACCCTCACACACCCCACACACACCTCACACACACCACACACACCTCACACACACCTCACACACACTGCTCACACTCCTCACACACACCTCACACACACACCTCACACACACTCCTCACACACACTCCTCACACACACCCCACACACACTCCTCACACACACTCCTCACACACACTGCTCACACTCCTCACACACACCCCACACACACTCCTCACACACCTCACACACACCACACACACCTCACACACTCCTCACACACACTCCTCACACACACCTCACACACACACCCCACACACACACCACACACCTCACACACACACCTCACACACCTCACACACACACCCCACACACACACCCCACACACACACCTCACACACACACCTCACACACCCTCACACAACTCACCCATACAGCGATCAGCCACCTCCTGCTGCAACAGGCACGCACACTCACACACACACCCTCACACACACACCCTCACACACACCCTCACACACACCCTCACACACACACCCCACACACACACACCCTCACACACACACCCTCACACACACACCTCACACACACCCCACACACACTGCTCACACCTCACACACACCCCACACTCCTCACACACACCCTCACACACACTCCCCACACACCTCACACACCCCACACACACCCCACACACCTCACACACTCGACACACACCACACACACCTCACACACCTCACACACACTCGCTCACACTCCACACACACCTCACACACACCTCACACACACACTCACACACACCTCACACACACTCCTCACACACACCTCACACACTGCTCACACACACACCTCACACACACCCTCACACACACCTCACACACCCCACACACACCCCACACACACCTCACACACCCCACACACACTCCTCACACACACCTCACACCTCACACACACACACCCCACACACACACCCCACACACACCTCACACACCCCACACACACCCCACACACACACCCCACACAGCCCAAACACACACCTCACACACCCCTCACACACACCACACACTCCTCACACACACACTCCTCACACACACACCTCACACACACCTCACACACACACCTCACACACACACCTCACACAACTCCAAACAGACACACCTCACACACTCCTCACACACACACCTCACACACACTCCTCACACACACCTCACACACTCATCACACACACTCCTCACACACACACACCTCACACACACTCCTCACACACACTCCTCACACACACTGCTCACACACTGCTCACACACACACACCTCACACAACTTTACTTGTCATTGTGGGATGTAAACCCAAGTCCCCTCAATGCCATCCACGCTACACACCCGTGATCTTCTGCCGCAACTCCCATGTGAAATCTAGTCACCATCATGCTCATGTCTTACGTGTGTGTGTGTGTGTGTGTGTGTGTGTGTGTGAACCTCCCTCAGTGGGGACTTAAAGATTTACACACCGATAATGGGGGACATAAACCTACAATGTTTATTCACAGAACTGTTGCCTTTTAAAACCTCACTCCCTATAATGCTCCTGTTCTAACACCACAGTGTGTGTGTTATGCAGTATTTAATCGGTGTGTGTGTGTGTGACAGTTCTCAGGTCAGAGTGCTGAGGAGATGAAGAAGGTGTACGCTGAGTTCTGCAGTCAGCACCTAAAGGCCGTTAAACTCTACAAGGAGCTGCTGGCCAGAGACAAGAGACTGCAGTACTTCATACGGGTAACACACACACACCTGCGTGCTTCTGATGGCGGGGCGAACACCCTGCCGCTACACCACCATCTGTGTGAGTGTGTGAATGCTGGTGAGCGCTGTGTAAAGAGCTGTTAGGAACTCGTTTCTTCTTGAGTGTTTAGTGAAGGAGGCGTGATGTTGATGTGCAGTGTTCCATTACCACCTTCTTAATCTCAGTAAAGTCAGCATCAGTGTTGTAATTCTACAGCTCTAGCGTGTGTGTGTGTGTGTTTATATAACCCTGACTCTGTTGGTCAAACTAGAGACTGTGTGTGTTGTAGCAGGAGGACAGTGTGTGTGTGTGGGAGTTTTGTGCTGTATGAATCATCACACGTTCTGAGTTCTGAGTCCATCTGAGTGTATTATGAGCAAATGGAAGATTTTATCACAGAACCAAGCAAATAAAGCAGTGCAGCTACTCTACAGTAATGTCCAGCTGCATGTCAGTGTGTGTGTGTGTGTGTGTGTGTGTGTGGGTGGGTATTTGTGACCTTCCACGGCAAAACCAGTCGCTTGTCGCAAATTTTCAAAATTGAGTTATTATATTGTCATGAATCAAGCTTCAAAACGATACCCATATGGAATGAATGTGACGCACATATGACCGAGATATCAATATTCAAAGGAGTCGGTTTTCTCCTGTCACGCCAAGTGAGAAAACGGAGAAATTTTACCGGTTGACTATCGCCGTGAGTACTCACAGACGCTTGCGCGGTCGCTACGCTATATTTCACAGCCACGATAGCCTACCTGCGTTAGGGGTTAACTGGAACTCGGAGACGGAGATGGATTCGGAGAAATATCTTCACGCCGTCAACCAGTGGATTTAGCGAATATTGAAGCAGAGCCGTCAAACAGAAACTTTAATATCTCTGCTGGAATTGAATTTCACCTCAAGAAAGTCACGTTTTAGGATGGAAAGGTGAGTTTTTTCAGCCAAATTTATTCACAACAGTACAGTATAGACCTTCCACTGTCAAACACTGAAAACTAAAAAATCCACCATTTCCATTCCCACGCAACATAAACGCTGTTTTTCTCGGAAACCTCCGTTGCGCCAAGCGACTGGTTTTGCCGTGGAGGGTCACATTTATGGCTTTGTGGGGACCTTTTTGTCCCCTAAAACTTGAGGGGTCTCCATGAGGAGAAACTAAAGGAGGTAAAAGATGTGCATGAGCTTCTAGTTCTGGTTATATACGCGTAGTCATTATGGGAGTCTATGGGGAAGGACCCCACAAAGATAGTACTATGAGACTGTGTGTGTGTGTGTGTGTGTGCGTGTGTGTGTGTGTGTGTGTGTGTTACAGGTAGAAGCTCAGGTTGTTGTACTGTAACATGATTATGATATTCCTGTCCATGGAATCTCTCCTGCACATCCTCCATCCTCTTCTCCCTCCCTCCCTCTCTCTCTTTCATCTCCCCATCCTTCTTCCTCACTCTCCCTCTCTCTTCTTCTTTCTTTCATCCATCCCTCCATCCTTTAACCCATCTCTTTCTCTCTCTCTGCAGCGCGTGAGTCGTGGTCCGGTTCTGCGTCGTCATGGTTTTCAGGAGTGCATCCTGCTGGTGACTCAGCGCATCACTAAGTACCCAGTGCTGGTGCAGCGTCTCCTCGACAACACCAAGGGTAAGCCATCGCCTTTGGTAATCGCGAGGTGGCACGACCGCACACGCCACGAGAAGATGGAGAAGTGGTGTTAAACCGTAGAGTTGTTAAAACACACAGATTCATGTGAATGTCTGGAGCGGCGGCGGAGAAATCTCTTCCTGTGTTAAGTACACGTCACTAACGACATGCTGATACCACGCATTATGATTAATATCATCACCACCACCACCACTTACACCTGCCAGTAAAACGTACAGCAGCCAGCCTTCTCACAGCCCTGCTGCTGCTCACGAGGCTCCCTGCTGGTGAGGAGGGTGAACTGCACCTGCTGACTCGTCTACGCCTGTGTAAAGTGTGTATAATGTGTGTGTGTGTAGACAGTGCGGAGGAGGCGGCAGGGTTAACCCAGGTCTTGGCTCTGCTGCGTGAGATGCTCATCTCGGTGGATCAGCAGGTGTTGGAGCTGGAGCGGACGCAGCGTCTGCAGGAGATCCGCCAGGCTGACCTGTGCAGAGAGCAACCGCGCCCGGCGCCATCTTTCAGGCCTGCAGAGTTGCTGCGCAGACAGCTGATACACCACGGAACCCTGCTGTACAAAACACACAGCTCCAGACTCAAAGGTGCAGCCGCAGTGTGTGTGTGTGTTGATGTGTGTGTTGGATGCTGTGTGTGTGTGTGTGTGTGTGTTGATGCGTGTGTGTGTGTGTTGATGTGTGTGTGTGTTGATGTGTGTGTGTGTGTGTTGATGTGTGTGTGTGTTGATGTGTGTGTAAGGATGTGTGTGTGTGTGTGTGTGTTGATGTGTAAAGGATGTGTGTTGATGTGTGTGTGTGTATGAGGTGTGTGTGTGTGTGTGTGAGTGAGGTGTGTATGATGTGTACGAGGTGTGTCTGTGTGAATGAGAGTGTGTATGATGTGTGTAAAAGGATGAGTGTGTGTTGATGTGTGTGTGTGTGTGTGTGTGTGTGTTGATGTGAGGTAAAAGGATGTGTGTGTGTGTGTGTGTGTTGATGAGGTAAGGATGTGTGTGTGTATGTGTTGATGTGTGTGTTGATGTGTTGATGTGTGTGTGTGTGTTGATGTGTGTGTGTTGATGTGTGTTGATGTGTATGTGTTGATGTGTGTGTGAGTGTGTGTTGATGTGAGTGTGTGTTGGTATGTGTGTGTGTGTTGATGTGTGTGTGTGTTGGATGTGTGTGTGTGTTGATGTGTGTGTAAGGATGTGTGTGCTTGTGTGTGGTGATATGTGTGTTGATGTGTGTGTGTGTATGAGTGTGTTGAGGTGTGTGTGTGTGTGAGTGTAAAAGGATGTGTGTGTTGATGTGAGGTATGATGTATGTGTGTGTGAGTGTGTGTTGATGTGTGTGTGTGTTGATGTGTGTGTGTTGATGTGTGTGTTGATGTGTGTGTGTGTTGAGTAAGGATGTGTGTGTGTGTGTGTGTTGATGTGTGTGTGTGTGTTGATGTGTGTGTGGTGTTGATGTGAGTGTGTGTTGATGTGTGTGTGAGTGTGTAAGGATGGGAGTGTGTGTTGATGAGTGTGTGTGTTGATGTGTGTGTTGATGGGTGTGTGTGTTGATGGGTGTGTGTTGATGTGTGTGTGTGTGTTGATGAGTGTGTGTTGATGGGTGTGTGTGTGAGTGTGTGTTGATGTGTGTGTTGATGTGAGTGTGTGTTGATGTATGTGTGTGTGAGTGTGTGTTGATGTGTGTGTGTTGATGAAGCGTGTAAAGGATGCGTGTTGATGTGTTGATGGCGTGCGTTGACGCAGCCGATGCGCGCCGACGTGCGTACAGACGCGCGTCGACGTGCGCGCGCGCGTGCGCGCCGACGCGTCGGTAGTGTGTGTTGTGCAGATGCAGGTGCTGCTGATGACGACATCCTGGTGTTTCTGCAGGAGAAGGATCAGAGATATGTTTTGCTATTTGCGAGCAACACACACACTACACACACACATCAACACACACACACATCAACACACACATCAACACACACATCAACACACACATCAACACACACACACATCAACACACACCACACACACACATCAACACACACATCAACACACACACACACATCAACACACACATCAACACACACTCACATCAACACACACATCAACACACATCAACACACACACACATCAACACACACATCAACACACACACACATCAACACACACACACACACACACACACATCAACACACACATCAACACACACACATCAACACACACATCAACACACACATCAACACACACACACATCAACACACACATCAACACATCAACACACACATCAACACACACACACACACTCACATCAACACACACACACACACACATCAACACACACACATCAACACACACATCAACACACACATCAACACACATCAACACACACATCAACACACTCACATCAACACACACACACACATCAACACACACTCACACACACACACATCAACACACACACACACACATCAACACACACATCAACACACACATCAACACACACACACACATCAACACACACACACATCAACACACACTCACACACACACATCAACACACACATCAACACACACACACACACACACATCAAACACACACACACACACATCAACACACGCACACACACAACACACATCAACACACACACACACATCAACACACACATCAACACACACATGCACACACATGCACACACATCAAACACACACATCAACACACATCAACACACACATCAACACACACACACTCACATCAACACACACACACACATCAACACACACACATCAACACACACATCAACACACACATCAACACACACATCAACACACACCCACACACACACACACACACACATCAACACACACATCAACACACACACACACACATCAACACACACACATCAACACACACACACACACATCAACACACACACACACATCAACACACACACTCACACACATCAACACACACACATCAACACACACACACACACATCAACACACACATCAACACACACATCAACACACACACACACACATCAACACACACACACACACATCAACACACACACACACACACACATCAACACACACACACATCAACACACACATCAACACACACATCAACACACACACACACACATCAACACACACTCACATCAACACACACACATCAACACACATCAACACACACATCAACACACACACTCACATCAACACACACATCAACACACACACACACACATCATACACACTTCATACACACATCAACACACACACACACACATCAACACACACACACATCAACACACACACACAGACATCAACACACATCAACACACACACACACACATCAACAACACACACACACACATCAACACACACATCAACACACACACATCACACACACACACACATCAACACACACATCAACACACACATCAACACACACACATCAACACACACACACATCAACACACACATCAACACACACACATCAACACACACATTAACACACACTTCAACACACACACACACACATCAACACACACACACACACATCAACACACACATCAACACACACACACATCAACACACACACACACATCAACACACACATCAACACACACACACACATCAACACACACACACACATCAACACACACACACATCAACACACACACATCAACACACACACCAACACCACATCAACACACACACACACATCAACACACACACACACATCAACACACACACATCAATTACCACTACCACATCAACACACACATCAACACACACACACACACATCAACACACACACACATCAACACACACACATCAACACACACATCAACACACACATCAACACTCACATCAACACACACACACACACATCAACACACACATCAACACACACACACATCAACACACACATCAACACACTCACATCAACACACACTCACATCAACACACACACACACACACATCAACACACACATCAACACACACACACACATCAACACACACATCAACACACACACACACACCAACACACACATCAACACACACATCAACACACAAATCAACACACACATCAACACACACACATCAACACACATCAACACACACACACACACATCAACACACACACACACACACACCAACACACACATCAACACACACACACATCAACACACACATCAACACACACATCAACACACACACACACATCAACACACACACACACATCAACACACACACACACACACACACATCAACACACACATCAACACACACATCAACACACACATCAACACACACACATCAACACACACATCAACACACACACATCAACACACACATCAACACACACACCAACACACACACACATCAACACACACACACACACACACATCAACACACACACACATCAACACACACATCAACACACACATCAACACACACATCAACACACACACTCACTGATTTGTGTGCAGCTGTGTATGGAGTATGGAGGTGTGCTGTACTTGAGGAGTTCTCGGTGTGAGTTGACGGTGATTCTAATGTGAAGTGACTGGGTGAGATTCCTGCTCCTCCTCATCCTCTTCCTCCCCGTGTGTGTGTGTGTGTGTGTGTGTGTGTGTGTGTGTGTGTGCAGGATAAGTGTGCGGTGGTGCCGCTGCAGAGTCTGCTGGTGAGGGACATTGCTAATCTGGAGCGAGGTTTGTTCCTCATCAGCAGTGAGTTTGTTCCTCCCGAGATGTACGAGCTGCACGCCGCCTCCAGAGACGAGCGCAAGGTGTGGATACGCCACATCCAGCAGGCTCTCAGCAGGTACACACACACATCATAACACACACACACACACACCTCACATCGTAACACACACCTCATGCAGCTGCTGTGTGTCTTCTCATAGTTGTCCGTCCAGAGAGGAGTTCCCCCTGATAGAGACGGAGGACAAAGCTCTGTTACGTAGACTCAGAGGTGGGTATCTCACACACACACATCACTAGTGAGTTCTTGTGGAGTGTGTTTGCTGTACCATAATATCCTCATATCACTCTTCCTCCTTCTCCTGCTTATCTCTTACTTCTTACTGCTCCTCTTCCTCCTGGTTCTCCTCTTCATCCCTCTTGTTTTTCTTTCTCCTCCTCCTGCTCTTTCATCCCCTGCTCTTCTGTTTCCTGCCCTCCCTCCCTCCCTCCCTCCTTCCCTCGTGTTCCTCCTCCTGCTCCTCGCCCTGTAGCGGACATCCAGCAGAAGGACCGTGAGGTGACGGAGCTGCTGCAGGAGCGTGTGACGCTGTTCTCGGACCTGGTGGAGGTGCTGGGGGGTCAGGAGGTGTCGCTCCCCTCCAGCAGCAGGAACCTGTTCAGGGCCGACACGCCCCAGGCCGCTCGCGGAGAAGCGCTGCTCACCCAGGCCATCACAGAGGGTCAGAACTCACCTCTACACCTCTCTCACCGTCCCACCACAGCACAGGTGTTAGACTCCAGGCTCGTGGGATCTAATGTCCATCAGAGCTGTCCCGTGGGTGTAGAGCACACACAACCCAACCCTAACCCTGACCCTAGGAGCTCAGATGAATCAGCACTGAACACTCCAAACCACCTCACACCCCTCTGACACCAACGCGGCACACACCGATACCAAGCCGATCACGTCACACTGTAACAGTCCAGAACGCGACCCGGACGCGGCGTGAAGATAAACAGGGCTTTATTGAAATATACACACAACAAGTACAACACCTACTAGATACTCGTCAATCGAGTCCAAATCCGCAAGCGCTAAATCCAAAACCACAGAGTACGCTCGGAATCACAGAACTTCAGTACTGCAGAACCTCACGGTGTGGCTACCAAAACCAGGCCCTTTATGCCGGTCCGAAAGTCCGTACTCGGGCGACGGGGATCTCCTTGAATTTGCGACATGGAGTCGTCCCCCGTGTTAGGGCAAAAACCTGGTCTGGATACGGGCAGCACCCTTTTACACACCAAACCTGCGAATCCTCACGATCGACACCGGCTTGACAAGGTTTTACACGTTTAGAGTTAGCGGTCATTACTGTGGTCATTATTTATTTGTTTCTAAAGATCAGCTCGGTTACTGCGCACCTCGTCCAAACGAGGTTGAGAATCCAGCCACGTCACCACCGATACGTTTACGTTGGAGCAGCTGCGGCGTGCGACGGTGCTGGTGAAGCATCACATGTGTAGTTTGGTTCAGTCGGTTCGTGCATCTTACAGTTGAAACGTCTTTATGGAATAATTATGGCTCACAAATAGAAACACAGTGATTAACAGTAAAGTCAGTGTGTACGTTCCATGTGCCAGCTCTACATGTCTCTGTGGTGTGTGTGTGTGTGTGTGTAGTGGACAGACTGACCGAGCTGCTGCTGGGGTCTGGATTTGAGCCTCCGTCCTGCTGCAGCTCCAACGGCCACACGGGAGCGCTGCTGATCAGTGAGTATGAAGCTGCCGCAGCAGGATTTAATATTCTACAGAGATTTTAAGATTCACAACACAGCGGTGCACGGGGGGTTTAAACCACAGTGAGCAAGCGTGTGCGCTGCATGTGGTTAATGAGCAGCAGCTGAACGTGTGAATGACGTTGATAAGGCTCGTGTAAATGAAGATGTGTTGATTACGGGGGTGGTGTTGAGTCAGTGGTAGCAGAAGAGTTCACGTATCAACTTCCTGTTCAGTAACATCAGTCAGACACTGTGTGTCTCTTCATTAGGGCCTGTGTTCACGTTTTTAGCGCTGGCAGTGTTCAGTACCAATCCAATGATCTTCAGTGTTCGGAGTGTTGAGATCTTTCAGCAGTAAAGAGAGGCAGGTGGAGACGGTGTTTAAGGTCGCGTTCACACGGACGTCTGAACCAGGCCTTTTTCCGGCGTTCGTGGCGCCAGGTGAGCGCCGACTGAACACCAACCGTTTTTCTGCTCATTGGAGCAAATCCGGGTGTCCACACGGGCGTTCGGCACCGGCATTCGGCCGCCTACGCGTTCGGGTGGCGTCAAACAAACACCGCATGCAACATTTTCTTGGTGTCGAAATCCCGACGAACACGAGGAAAACGACACTATTGCGAACGCCAGTGAAACGCCAATCGAACGCAGCTACAAAACGCAGCAAAAACACGTATGGCGTTCGGAGGGCGTTCATTTCCAACGTCCGTGTGGACGAGGCTTTAATGTAGTGCTCAGAGCGCTTCACGTTGAAGTCCGTTCAGTTACACTGCACAACGAGGTTTTGGCTTCTTGAGCACTGTTGGCCGTATCTTATCGATTTTTGGGTGCTGATCAATCTACCCATCACAATCTTCAGTTTGGTCAAGATTTTTTCTTATATTTGTATCCAAACATTGTAACCAAATTTTTTCCACAAGTCAACAGTCTCTGTTTCTGTCGTGACATTGAAGGGTTGTTCTTGACCTTGTGTTGTGATCACAACCCGGAAGAGTGGCGTCTCTTCACTGATTGGTCAATGTTAAGCCTGACAGCTGTTCTGCTACACACTGGCAACGTTTATCTTTCAGAACCTGTTGGCTGTGCAGCACACATGAAAGAACCGTATGAGAATTTGACAGTGTTACTGAAGTACGTCCAGTAGACCAGGTACAACTGGGAATTCTGTGGAGATGTTAGAGTTGTTCTGTTACTAGGACCGCAGCTCGGCTACACAAAGTACTGCTGTTTCATCTGTGAATGGGATACCAAAGAGCCAACATGCCAAAGAGTCGCACTGTTCTCGACAGAACTGGCCACTCCGTAAAGAGTTGGTTCCAGGACAGAAAAACGTGGCACGTGAGTCGCTTGTCGACTCCACGTAAAAGTGGGACTCATGAAGAATTTCATGAAAACAATGAACGAGGAAGGCCAAGGTTTTCGTTATTTAAGACAGACGTTCCCAAGAACAACTGACGCCAAGATCAAAGAGGGCATTTTTGTTGACCCCCAGATCAGACATGTTATGAGTGACAAGCGGTTTGA
The DNA here is from genome assembly GCA_032718565.1 of Distichodus sexfasciatus. Classification (NCBI taxonomy): domain Eukaryota; kingdom Metazoa; phylum Chordata; class Actinopteri; order Characiformes; family Distichodontidae; genus Distichodus; species Distichodus sexfasciatus. Next base: position 139,145 of record JAVGVS010000637.1, on the reverse strand, counting down.
AGATCTGATAGCGTTGAAGACGTTGTTGACATGTTGCCCCAGACTACATTCATTACAGACTACATATTGTCAGTGAACATATGAACGTTTATTTCTCAGAGTTCCTACGTGATGCAGCAAAACCAAAACCATACGTGTGCGTACCCAGTAGGTACCTGTCACAATCAGCAAAAACCCTTCAGCAAGCAAGACTTGTTGTGCAGTGTTATTAGAGCAGTGCTGCGCTCCACAACGTCACTTCTCTCTCGGTAGCCAGTCAACATGGGCGGTGCGTATAAAGCGGCGCTGCTGTCCCACTCTCGCTGTTTTCACGGTTTGATGCACACAATCTCTACGCCTCCGAGACGTGAGAGTCTATTTCAAGCGCTGAAGCTAACGCTAAGACGCCATGTCTCTCCATGTTGTCGACTAAACTGGCTGAGAAAGCGCTCTGGAGGTGAGGTTCTGACCGCTCTCAGGTGAGCGTTGAGCAGCTCAGAGTATAAACTCTAACAGATATCAGATCTCTCCCGTCTAGTCCCCCGCGTCTGCTCTCCATCTTGATTTATACTTCATATTCACGAGTGCTGCGTTAATGACGATCTCTACTCCTCCGCCTGTGTGTTCCAGACGGTCAGGATGTGCTGATAAACGGGTCGCAGGACGTCACAGCTGCTCAGGTGAGACAGGTTTGATCCGGTTTGATCCGCTCCTCCTTATTTATTTGAATGTTTTACTGGCTTTTGTGCTGATGATATTTTCTTTAGCGTTCGTGAAGCACCGCGGTCTTTAAATAAGGCTAACGTACACACATCACTGTCGGAGAGATGGGTTGATGCGTACGCTCGTCTCCCTCCACTGCCCCTCACACAGTGCGCATTAAAGGGATGCCGCCGCCAGCTGAAATCCACTTTATCCCTTTAATGCACAGTGTGTGTGGAGGGAGACGGCTCCGCCAATTCCACACCCTCCACCTTCCAAGAGCTGGTGGAGATGAGACTGGTGACGTGTGAGTGTGTGTGCACCTCGCTAGTTGGTGAGTTACTGGAGCCGCTTCATCAGCTGGTGTTTATGTGCAGTGTGGGAAGCAGCACTCTCTTCATGCAGCATCAGCACCACTCTCCATGGCAACCTGCGTCCTGTCAGCAGTGTGTGTGTGTGTGTGTGACCTGTTGTGTTGCTGTGTTCCTGCAGGATGGCAATGGGAACCAGGTGGAGGAGAGAGCACCATGTGAGGTACACACACACACACACACACACACGCTTCAGCAGATGCAACCATGCACACACACCTCTCACCATTACATACCGTCTTAGCTCACTCCATCGTGTGTGTTGTCTTGCAGGAATTGTCCCAGCGATTGGTCAACCTCAGTGTGCAGCTTCACGGCCTGCAGGTCAGTTTCTCTGAGTGATTATTTGTCGTTGTGAACACAGCGCAGCACACACTGCATCATAACCAACTGCACCTGGACAGCAGTGCTTGGGGACGGTACCTTGCTCATGAGCACCTCAGTGGTGACCTTCCGCTCACGTTACAGTACCAACTGACCACTGTGTGTGTGTGTTGCAGGGGGTGGTGATACGTCAGGACTCGGTGTTGGAGCTGTGTGTGCGCGACAGCGCCGGCGCGGCGGGGGCGGGGGCGGGAGGGGCGATGCGTCGCAGTGCGTCGCGTGACAGCTGCGATGTGGGAGAACTGACACTGCTGCAGCGCCAACACAGCCTCCTGCAGGGGGAGCTGGAGCGGCTGCGTGGGGCAGAGGGCCGCCTGCGGGACAGCGAGAGGGCGCGAGCGCTGCTGGAGAAGCAGCTGCGCGAGGTCAAGGCCTGCAGCACCGCCCCGGGGGACAGTAGCGGCGGAAGTGCAGCACCACAGGTACCTTTACAGCGTTTATTGAACACTCTTACCCTGCACCGCTCACATCCTCCTGATGACGGCGACCGTCTCCCACAGCAATCCGGGGTCAGGGGTCATGCTCGGCGGTGCCGTGGTGGTGGTGGTGCTGGAGGCAGGGCTCAAACCCCCGGTCTTCAGCGTGAGATACGAGGGTTGTTGGTGGCGCTGCAGGAGGAGTGTGACGGTGATGTTGATACGGAGGCGCTATCGTTCAGCTCGAGACAGACGGCGGGACTGTGTGTGTGTGTGTCTTCTGCAGGCTCCGCCCCCTGGTGTGGCTGGAGAGGGCGAGGTGATGCGGGAATCCCAGCATGCCGAGCGTGAAGCGGGGGGCAGCGACGTGGACGTGATCTCCGATGATGATGATGATGGTGATGATGGTGATGATGTGAGGGTGTCTCCTCGCTCTGAGAGTCCCACAGGTGCGTCACTCTGCCTGCAGGCCACTAGGGGGAGCCTCCGTTCCTCTGGTGTGTGTGTGTGTGTGTGTGTTAGTGCTTAATAATCTTTTATAGTACTTTATCTCTTCAGATCTGCAGGACATCCCGGAGGAGAGTGAGACCAGTCCTGAGTCCAGAGAGAGAGACGTTTCACGCTGCTGACACACACACACACACACACACTGCATCACACTGTCCAGCTCCACCTGCTGCTCCTCATCAGTTACCTTCTCCTCCACCTGCATCCCTCCATCCACTCAGCTCCTGAAGATGTTGATGATGATGATGATGCCAAAGCAGCAGGAGCTCAAACTGCATCAAGCATTTATTTTTGCACACACACAGACTAAATATCAGCAACACACACATTTACTCATGGGGAAGTAGATAATGACTCGAGCTGAACAAGTCTGATCATGATTTGAGATGATATCAGTTCAACACACATCAGATCCCCGCTGCTGATATCACAACGTCTGATACCACTTCCTCTGGACGCAGCTCAGCAGCTGGTGGTGGATATGAGACAGTATTTAACACCATCACCTCCACTCATATCACATCACAACAAGCAGCTAAAATATCACTTAACATCTTTATTCCTGATCTCACCCAGACATTTATCTTTTGATGAAAGCCCAGCTCCTGTTCACCATAAAGTCAGCTTACAGTTAGGGGTGGGAATTGATCGTTCTGCACCAAAAGCAACCATTTTATTTTTCCCAAAATGACATCTGCACAAGACTGTGAACGTGAACACATTGATCTTGATATTCAGATTGTTATTCTGCAGAGACGTTCTATGGTTTAGTTTATGAAGAACAATGAGGTTAGTGCAGGTGGAATCCATCTGGATATGGAGTAAAATCATTTAACATCATCATGCATGTTTCTATATTTATTTTTACTCTCTAACATTATAGAATGGAATAAATATTTGCTGATTAATGGAAAATGAAGAAATACTGACGTTTTGGTGATTTTCGAGCAGCATTTGGACTGATTTTTGACTCATTTCTGGGAGAGAAGTGCATTTTTGTCATGAGGGCGTTCCATATGAGAGCCGCGGCACATTAGCGCTGTGGACGCGCGTTGGGAATAAATCAATATCAAGTAAATGTCTGTACTGTGAGTAGAATGCTGGCGGTTGTTGTTATTTATCAGTTTTGTCTGTAATAAATGTGAAGATTGAACTGAACTGGAAGGTTTTAGTGAATGTTGGACTTCCCTGTGAGAGTCGTGAGCGCTAACAAACGCAGCGTGTGTTTACCGCGTGAAAAATATCATTTATGCTCATGATTCCTCGTGGTTGAAGGCAAGTCTCACGTGACGTAATGAACCGCCACGCAAAACTTGGGGAAAAGTGGAAAACGTGAAGCTGGGAAATAAGAGAACGGTTAGGAAGGATCCAGAACGTTGGAGGTGTAGAGTCCTGATGAGAACTGATGAATTGGAGGCGGTTCTGAGTCGGTATCGGTTTTTAATTCCCACCTCTAATTACGATATGTCTGATGTTGGACGATGTGTTTATTTGATGTGGACGCTGTGAGCTGGACCATCATTAAATCAGTTGATCAGTGCAGATGAACGTGTGGTCAGACCACTAGATGTTGATGAGTGTCTCTAGATCAGTGTGGAGCTGCTGATCATCTCTAACCTGAGCTCAGAACTTTCCTGCTTTTAGTTTTCTTACATTCACCTTATTACAAATGATATTTTAGCAGCGAATGATCAGGAACGAAGCCATTTTCCACCTGTAACAGCGGCTCTGCCCCAAACCTCAACATTTATCCCCACACACACACACACACACTCCACGCTGGAACACGGCGCTTGTTTATTCTTCTTCCTCGCTAGTGATGGAGTTTAGTGCACTTCTTCATGATCAACTTTGTGTTTCTGGCTTTTCCGCTGTTTATTTGGTATTAATTGGTTGCTGTTCCACCGAGCTGGAGAAGCTGCTGCACCACAGTCACCTGTAACACCAGCCGTACTGCGCAGCGCAGCTCCACCTTCAACCCCGGAGCTCCTGCAGGAGGAGTGTGTGTGTGGAGCGCTGGAGTCTACACACCGCTGAGGGTTTAATACACAACACACTGCTGTAAATACGCTTCAGCAGCTTCTCAGCTCTCAGTGTGTGTACAGATGGTTATTTACTCCAACATGAACGCTGTGTGTGTGTGTGTGCGTGTGCTGGTCTTGAGTTTGAAGCTGTACATCAGGGGAGTGAGATGATATTTGAATATTTGTGTTTATTTGCTACTGAAGCGAGTGGAAGACGGTGGAATGTGGAGATTTTTGATGATTGTGTAAATACTATGAAGAGGATATTATTATAGTTTACAGAATTAATATGACGACGTATGAGCTGCGGCGTGTGTGTGTGTGTTAGAGCTTTAACGTGTATAATCTCATATGTTTGTTAAACTCCTTTTCTTTTCCAGTGATGCACGATATTTGAATTATAGACCGATGCTGATATCCGATGTTTTTCATGCTTTTATCTGCCGATGGCGATTATATCTGCACAGTTGAACATAAACACCAGATTTTGCTGGCGAACGTTCCACTACGCAATCCAAATTTTGGCACAAATTAACAACCCACATGTTAAATCCCACCTCGGACTCTGCACATGCTGGACGTCATATCTCGACATAACAACAAGGTCCAGAAGTAAAGCCTTTTTGGATGATAAATATGGGGTTAGATTATAATTGTTGCTGGTGGTCTTGTGGTACGATGCCCGTCTCTGGACCAACAGGTTCGACATGCGCTTCAGTTTCCTAATGGCCAGGAGCGGTCACTCTGCAGCAGCAGCAGCTTGGGGTTAAGGGTCATGCCCAATAAGCATGGAAAACGTGGAGGATTAGCACAGCTACTCCAGCCTTAAGCTGAGCTTCTGAGAGTTTATGAGAAACAAGTCCGACTGCAGTAAAATCCAAATAGGACGATGCTTTATCACTAATGAGAGTTCCTCCGAGGTCTTACACACACACACACACACACACACACACTCTGTTTAAGTTCCAGAATGTTCTCTCTGAGTCGTGACTAAACCACAGCACAATGGCAGCCAGGAGACGAGTATTAATATCTCACTACTGAGCTACACACACACACACACACATCTATATCACTTTTACTTTGTTTATTGTCAAATACACACCCCAGCATCAGTGTGTGGGTGTAAGACGGAGTGTGTGATTTTCTACTGTCATGTTGAGTGTGTGTGTGTTTGTAGTAACCAGTGTGTGAAGCCGAGCACAACGAGCCGCTTTCTGGAGCATGCAGTTGTAATGTAATCTTCTAATTTAATAAGAATGTTTCAGAATAAAAGCAAACCTGATGCTGCTTGTGCTGTGTCTTTGTTCATCTTGTGTTCAGGATGTTTGATCAGACGTGATAGTGACCGCTCCCCGATGAACGTGACGTCTGATAGCGAGCTGCTACTGCACTGCTGAGCTAAAATAAAATCACCGAGCGATCGTGTAATGCAGTTAACAGAGAGATAAAGATGAAAGAAAACTCTTAAAACTCTTCAACTGTAATTTACTAAAATGTGGTCATAAATGTGCGGTGCGGTGGTCAGCGCTGTGACGGTTCTGGGTTCGATCCCTGCGTCAGCCGCAGGGTCTTTTTGTGTGGAGTTTGCATGCTCTCCCCGTGTATGCGTGGGTTTCCTCCTGCAGTCCAACAACATGCACTGTAGGTTAATTAGCAACTTTAAAGCTGTGTGCCCCGCGGCGTGTTGGCGCCCGGTCAGGGTTGGTCCCCGGCGTTATGTGGTTCAGATAATGGATGAGTGAATGGTCATTAAGTAAGTAGTAGGATGAAGTTTATAACGAGTAGTAGTAGTAACTTGTAGTTTAGTTTACAGGTTGTTTACCGTACAAAATAAAACCCAGATGCGAAGCCGTTACTCAACATGTACTAGTTTTACACTTCCATTTACAGCATCTTCTCCAGAGCAAATTCCACCTCCTAATCACAGGGACGGCCCACAGTGGGTGCAGAGCCGCTTCCTGGGATTCAAATCTGCCGTCTGAAGATCATCAACACAGTGTTCCAGTCGCTGAAACCAGCAGCGCTTCCACATGAGTCTAGACGGTGACCTGATCCTCTTCTCGACGACAAGAACAAACAGCACAGTGATGGTGAAGATGAAGTTCCATCTTCATCTTTAATCCAGCACTCATTCATGCATCATCTGTCTCAGGGTCGCAGGGACTGGAGCCTATCCACACACACACACTTACATTCACACCGCAATTTAGAGTCATCAATCAACCTGCAGTGCATACTTCTGGACCTGGAGCACCTGAAGAAAACCCACGTGAACACAGGGAGAGCACACACTCCACACTGAGAGACCCTGACAGCACTGACCACCACACCACCATACTGACCCTTCGGTCCAGCAGTGATTCAGAAACACTCGGTTCGTGTTAAATGAATAATTACAATGAGATGAAACTGACGTCTCCTCGTGATCGCGTGTAGACCACACTCTTCTGCCCGGTGTAAGTTGAGTGTTTGAGTGTTGAAGTTAAAGCGGCAGCCAGGAGAGCAGCTGCGGGACGCTCTGGAGTCCAGGCTCTATTTGGAGTCATGAGAAATTGGTACTTCACGTCCAGCTCTAGGACATGAACTGAAGACTTGTTTAAAGGCGTTTCACTGCGTGTGCAGCTGAGTTAAATGAGTTAAAGTTTGACGTGTTAAAGAGTGAGAGTGTGTTGTGAGTGTGATTCCTGAAGAGTGAACAGCAGACAATCGAGCTTACATTTAGGAAACCATCATGTGATCACTGTGCTGACTGACAGGCTATAAGTGTATCAGGGTTAACACACACACACACACACACACACACACACCTGTCTCTGTCACAAACACAGGAGCTTTGTCTTATTATAGCAGGTCAGTCTGCCTCCATCACTCTGCATCTGCTCATTTGTCCCCAACTGTCACTCCCCAGAGATCCTCCCCAGTGTGTGTGTGTGTGTGTGTGTGTTCATTAACCCACTATCTGCGGTGCTGCTCACGTCTGATGTTTTCTCAGGAACGGTTGGTAAAGGTGTGTAACTGTGCTGGTCGTAACCCAGTTGAACAGCAGCTGCTGATTTAAGTGAACACACACTGCACCACGACCACATCTGACCTCTGTGTTTGACCCATCCGTGAAGGAGCAGCGCCCAGTGCCCGGGGGTACGGTGCCTACTCATGAGTACCTCAGAGGTACCTTTACTGGTCCAGGTCATGAAGCAGCGACCCTTCGATCGTGGGGACGACTCCCTAACTGCTCTCACTCTGGATGAGAGAGTCTGCTACATGCTGGTGACGTGGCTGCTCGTGGTCCTAGTGGTTATTAAACTCATTTCTGGATCAGGAGGTTGTGGGTTCAAATCAAATCACATTACTCCACACTGACGCACCAATGTGCTGCACAATACAACCAGGAGAAATAACTCAAATAAAACAAAACGTACATGACTAATCAGAGAAATAGTTACAAGACACAATTCATTTACAAGAAAACATTTATAAGACAATAGCAGTGTTGCTCAGGGACAGGTGGAAGCTGTTGAAAAGGTGTGTGTTTTTAGTCTGGATTGAAGCGTTTGGCTTGATGACGCTGCACTGGTTTCAGTTGGCACAGCGATCCACAGTAAGAAAGACCACAACTCGACCACATGGGACGGGGCAGCACCATTCAGAGATTAAAAAACATTTCAACTGTGCTCCATACTCATCTGGAGACCAAGCGAGGCCGATATGGAGGTGCGGTCAAATCCCACCTCCAGCACTACCACGCCTGGGCCCCGGAGCAAGACCCCTAAACACTGCAGGGAGACCCTGAAATAAGGAACGTGGCTCAGCATGAGAGCATTTGCTAATGCTGTGTGTGTGTGTGTGTGTGTGTGTTTGTGTGTGTGTGTGTGTGTTTGTGCGTGTGTTTGTGTGTGTGTGTGTGTTTGTGCGTGTGTTTGTGTGTGTGTGTGTGT